>CM038796.1:38667832-38713461 GCA_021764765.1 Vicia sativa | reverse complement strand
GACTCATGATTTAGAGCTGGCAGCTGTGGTATTTATTTTGAAATTGTGGAGGCATTACTTGTATGGTTCTCAATTTGAGGTATTCAATGATCATAAGAGTCTGAAGTATCTCTTCGATCAGAAAGAGCTAAATATGAGGCAGAGAAGGTGGTTAGAACTTCTGAAGGATTATGATTTTGGTTTGAATTACCATCCTGGCAAGGAAAACGTAGTTGTAGATGCATTGAGCAGGAAGTCCTGGCATATGTCAATGTTGATGGTTCGTGAATTGGATTTGGTTGAAAAATTCAGAGATTTGAGTTTGGTGTGTGAGACTACTTCTGATAGTGTTAAAATGGGAATGTTGAAGTTGACCAGTGGTATTTTGGAGGAAATTCGAGCTGGACAGAAATCTGATGTTGGTTTGATGGATAAATTGACATTGATTAACGAAGGTCAAGAAGGTGAATTCCGAATTGATGAGAATGGTGTTATGAGATTTGGTGATAAAGTGTGTGTTCCAAATATTACCGAACTTAGAGGAGTATTTTGGAAGAGGGACATCGAGTGGATTGAGTATTCATCCGGTGCTACTAAGATGTATCATGACTTGAAAAAGTTAATCTCGTAGCCTCGAATGAAAAAGGAAATTACTGAGTTTGTTTATGCTTGTTTGGTTTGTCAGAAGTCAAAAATTGAACATCAGAAACCGTCAAGATTGATGGAACCGCTGTGTTTCAAGTGGAATTGGGATGGCATTTCTATGGATTTTGTGTCGGGTTTGCCGAGGACAGCAAGAATTGTGATTCTATCCGGTTATTGTTGATCGGTTGACGAAACTGCTCACTTTATTCCGATAAGGATGGATTATCCTATGGAGAGGTTGGCAGAATTGTATGTTGAGAAGATCGTAAGGTTGCACGGTATTCCTTCTAGTATTGTGTTGGATAGATATTTGAGGTTTACGTCTAAGTTTTGGACAGGGCTGAAAGAAGCGTTAGGTACTAAGTTGAGGTTGAGTTCCGCTTGTCATCCGTGAGACGATGGTCGACGAGAGAACGATTTAGTCGTTAGAGGAATTGTTAAGAGCTTGTGTGTTAGAAAAAGGTGGAGCTTGGGATAGTTATTTGCCATTGATCGAGTTTACCTACAACAATAGTTTTCATTCAAGTATTGGTATGGCTCCGATTGATGCATTGTATGTTAGGAGGTGTCGGACACCGTTTTGTTGGTACGAATCGAGAGAGTGCTATGATTGACCGAGATTGTCCAATGACTTTAAAAGATCAAGATGATTCAGGAGAAGATGAGAGCTTCTCAGAGTAGGCAGAAGAGTTATCATGATAAGAGGAGGAAGGATCTCGAGTTTAGTGAAAGAGATCATGTGTTTATGCGAGTTACTTCGATGACTGGTATTGGTCGAGCTTTGAAGTCAAAGAAGTTGACTCCGCGCTGTATTGGTCCGTATCAGATTACCAAGAAGGTTGGAAGAGTTGCCTATCAGATTTCTTTACCGTCGTTGCTTGCAAATTTGCATGATGTATTCCATGTATCTCAGTTGAGGAAGTAGATTGATGATTCATCTCATGAGATTCAGGTAGATGATATACAGGTGCGAGATAATCTGACTTTTGAAGCATTACCTGCGAGAATTGAGGATCGGAAGTTGAAGTAGTTGCGGGGTAAAGAGATAGCATTGGTGAAAGTAGCTTGGGGAGGACCAGCAGGTGGAAATGTTACTTGGGAGCTGGAGAGCCAGATGAAGGACTCGTATCCCGAACTTTTCATCTAAGGTATGTTTTTAAGGACAAAAACTCTTTTTAGTAGGGGAGAGTTGTGACACCCCAAATAATTCAACTATTAAATAATTAAAAATTTAATTATTAATTTAATTAAAGGTTTAATTATTGGCATTTTTAAATTAATGGATTTAATTAATTAAATAAATAAATGGATGTGATGGGAGTGTGAAGTGGAATTGGGAGTTGTGTAGAGTAAAAGACTCTAATTTCTCTAATTAGTTTATTTTTATTATTGGGAATAATAAAAGGAATAAATAAAGGAAAAAGGGAAAAAAGAGAGGAATATTAGAGTTTTCATTCTTCGTGC
The DNA here is from genome assembly GCA_021764765.1 of Vicia sativa. Lineage (NCBI taxonomy): Eukaryota > Viridiplantae > Streptophyta > Magnoliopsida > Fabales > Fabaceae > Vicia > Vicia sativa. The sequence continues at coordinate 38,711,373 of CM038796.1, read as the reverse complement.
TTTTGAGAAGAGAAGAGGAAAAGAGGAAAAGTCAAGGCGTCGAAAGTTCGAAGATTCATCGCGAGGTAAAGGGTGATTTGGTATAATTATTATGCCTTATAGGTTTTGATGATCAATAGAATAATTTAATCCGTTAGGAATCTCGAATTAGGATTCTAGGTTGTGTCCTAATGTTATGATCCGACGTAAAAACTTCAATTGGAATTGATAAGAACGATTAATTTATGTAGAATGATTGTAGGCTAATTAGAAAACATGATTCTGTGGTCAATTGGATGTGAAAATACATGAATTAGTTCTGTTCTGGTGTAATATAAAGTTTGGTAATGGAGGGGATCAATTGGGGTTGGAAAATAGTGAAAAGGAACTGGTTTTTGTGAAAATCACGTTTTATGCATCGACACATAGGGTTATGAATCGATGCAAGTTCTCAAAATTTGGAAAACAGAATCGAATAAGCTATGCATCGACCCATAACTCTATGCATCGACTCATAGGAAAAATTTAAAGCTATGCATCGACACATACATGTTATACATCGATGCATACTGAACAAAAATTGAAAAAATGCAGAATTTTAATTGTATGCATCGACGCATACGATGCATGTGTCGCACATTACGTCGTTTATGTATTGATGCGTAGGCTTATGCATCGATGCATCTGTGGTGGAACAGAACATAACTTTCTGAAAACGGTTTTTGTCATATCTTTTCGATCGTAACTCCGATTTAGGCATAGTTGGTATCGTTGGAAAGCTTAGAACGGGTAATATCTATTAAAAACATCTTTAAAACCAGTAATTGAGACCTCGAGGGATTGTTATGGCTTCCGTGGCAAGAATTCATAGTAATTCATGAATTATTCTTTGTGTATACTTGCTGGGTGTTAATTCCATGTGTGTAATTAACTTTTTGTATTCATTATTATGTTGTTATCGTGTGTTGTTGATGGTGTTGATTACGTATGGAATTATGTGGTGTTCGTATTTCGTTAATCGAATATGGCATGCTTTTGGATGTGCATTGAAACACCCGACCGAAAATCAAAGGATATAACTATATATCAATGAAGTCGCCATCGAACGTTTTTTATCCTGCCAAGAGGGAAAGGTAAACATCGAGTAAACTTGAAACGAAGAAATCACGGTCTTGCGACCGAGAGATTGGGTAAGGAAGTCTGTTACGCGAGGAGAAGGGATTAGCACCCCACACGTCCGTAGTACTCTACGGTATCCGCTTTTATTTTCTATCTAATGGGTGTAAAGGTCTAACTATATCTGTATACGGTACAATGCATGAAAAAAGGAAAAGAAGAATAAAGGAATGAAGAAAATAAATGAAGGAAAAAGAAAACACGGGGAAAAGAAGGAAAATATTTACAAAGGTTGCTCGATCTAGCCCCGCGACAGGATGCCTACGTATTCCCTCGTGCAATGGGAAAGTTAGAGCGCCGTAGTTCGGCTCACTTATTTTGGTTGGTTTGTGTTTTTTATATTAGCAGACAAAACAACAAACAATGACGAAACACCTCCATGATGACGAAACATCAGCAACAGGATGACAAAACATCAGCAACAGGATGACGAAACATCAACAGCAAATAGGACGACGAAACATCCTAAAACTAATTGGTTTGTATCTTTTACTTTGGGAAAAGTTTCAGATTATTAAAGTGTTTAATGCACTTGACAAAACAAGATTTTAGTTTTAAGGATGCAAAAGGATAAAGGTAAAATGGCTAGGGGAAACTAACCTATTTCTAAATCCTAATATTATCATACAAAGTTGATCCTAGGTTAAGGGTATAAACAAGGGGAGGATTCTACCTAAAGTCATCATGCATTGATGCTTAACTTAATGTCTAAACTCAAAAACTAACTTAATCGAGCAAAACCTAAGGGGAATCTATAAAATCAATCATCTTGGTTGGGAAACCAAGTGAGAAGAGGGGTAGAATCAAGTAAAGTGCTTTGGCAAAAGCACACAAGCTAAGCACTAACAAGTGCTAAAAAAGAAAGAAGAAGAAGAAGAAGAAGAAAGAAAAAATGCAATGAAATTCGAATGAATTATGCTCATGCAAAGTGTCATGTGAAGTGAGGTCAGTAGACACAACATCCATTTACAAAGTTATACAAAACTTTAACAAACATCAAACATCATTACAAATACCTACAAACGAGTTAATGCACAAACTAGGTCGAAACTAATCATGAAAGCATGCAAAGAGCTAATTGTGCGAGGCGATGGACTTAGATGAAGTTAATAGACAATTAAAGAATTAAATGACATACAATTCAGTAGGCAATCATGTTAATGCTCATTTACATCATGCAAAATAAACCACAAAGATTCAAGAGCCAAAATCTATCAAAAGTGCGCAAACATGCAACAAACGCGTGTAGTGAAGTGCATCTAAGTGTGTGAGGTTTATTACATGAAAAGAAGGTGTCAAGATGAAGAGATTACAGTACCAACATCACATGAATGAATCAATAATCAAAACACAAAAGAAATGTCATGAAGATGCAATTACAACATGGGTGAGAAAACTAGTTGGAATGCTTAACCTAAGAGGTGTTTACAATCTAAAAGAAGCCATGGTAAGGCAAAGATGAAGAGGAATGATTTAAGAAATATCAAAATACACAAGTTACAGTAGCAAACATGTTATTTCATCAACAAAATCACTTAAACATGCATTCAAAGAATTCAAAAGCAAAACACTCAAGAGAAATGCATTCGATTGTATGAAAAGCGGTGGACATGTGCATGTGTGTGTGTGTGTGTGCTTGTACATGTGCTAAGTGTCAAATGGTGTTGGGATCGAGATGATATATGATGGAAAGCAATTCAAATTACACATTATCAAGTCATGAGATGCTTCAAATTGTACACATACAACATCTACATGAGATCTAGTTAAAACTTAACCTAGAATGCAACTAAGGATGGAATGAAGCATGATTGATACTGTCATACCCCAAAATTTGCCCTCCATCGATTCAAGAGATTTCATACACCCTACTCAAGAATTCCTCAAGAGTTGATCGACAAACTCTCCTGACAATCAACCCAAATTAGGGTTTAGTATCTCTCAAGTCAAGATGGGTTTCCAACATCTCCAATGGTCTTCATGCCTCCTCATATGCTTCAAAGATTCTCCATGTCAAGTTTCAAGCCTCACAAGTCAAGTTTCCTCGTGCAATTGCTCGATGGTTGAAAATCGTGTATTGGACAAAAAGTCAACTGTGGTCAACATACAACAAACTTCATAATTTTTGGTCAACATCCTCATTTTGAAGTTACATTCATCATTTGATCAAGGGTTGATCATGATTCATCAAGAAAACTCAAGATTTGCTCAAAAGTCAAACTTTCTAAATTAGGGTTTCTAGGTGAAAAGTCAATCGAACTTTGACCGATCATAACTTTCTCATACTTTCTCGTAAATTTTTCCACCACCTCTTGTTTTGAAGGAAATTCAATTCTCTACAACTTCATGTCTCACAAGAATGTCCAAAAATGCTTCATTTGAGAGGTATAGCTCAAAACATTACAGGTCATTTTCAAAGTCAACAAAAAGTCAACTTTTTGTTTTGAAGATATATTGAGCATGGTAACTCCAATTGAGATAAGACCAAAGACATTGTTTAGAGGACTCTTAGAGCTTTCTAAAAAGTCCAGGAACACTTAAAAATGTGGAAAATTGAGCAAGATGCACCATCCACAAGTTGGGCAATTTTGAAAGAATGCACAAAGAGAGATACTTCAAAAAATCAAATCTTTTGCAAATGGGCTTGCTTTTTCTTCATCCAAACTTATTCCTCATACAATTAGGAATATCCAAGCCCAATGCCTTGAATTTTTGATTTATTTTTCTATTTAATTTTGAATTTATTCATTTAAATACAAATTAAATTTTAAAATAAATTATAAAATCAAAATTAATTGAAAGATTGATTTTATTCCTTCCTTGAGATTCAAGAAACTCACCAAAGTCCAGCAAATTTCGAAATTTGACAAAAAAGGCAAGATTTGATTGGAATTGAGCAAGTCTTGAAAATTTGATTTTCATGGAAATATCAAATTTGATTATTGATCAAATCTTTCGAAAAACAATGCCAAATCCATCCAGCATATATACCTGATGCATACCAATCACAAGAAAAACGAAAAAATTGCTCAGAAACCCTATTCCCAAACTCAAAAAAATCGTGACCTGCAAGCTATTGGAGATCATACTTCCAGCCATTTTCAATTGGTTTTGAGGATCCAAACACGTTCCTTGATACCCCAGGAGTGATTCCAGACCTTCACATTGACAGAAAACATCCAGAATCGTGAAAACCGAATTTGGTTTGTTCTTGAAATTTCAAAAATCGTATTCTTTGATTCATGCATTATTAACATGTTTTGTGTTTGTTTTTGTGATTAGTGATGAGTTTACAAGCTTTCTGGGCACTTTGATTGAGTTTCCATGACTGAAAACGCGATATGCCATGATTAGGGTTCCTATGCCGTTTTAGGGTTTCTCTTATTAGGAAAAATTGGACCAAAAGACCCATACCATTGCATTCGGAATGACCTGAGGAATCGATCCATGGTCTTAGAATTTATTTATATTATGTTTGCTTGATTTTTTGAATTAGCCAGGGACATAGCGTCGAATAACAGCCGACGCTAGCTTCAAATATTCAAATCGGGGACGATGAAGCTTCGCGCGCAGTTGAGGAAGCCAGGAGACGACATCTGTCTTTGTTTTATTCGATCCGGATTTCAAACAGCCAAGCACACATGGCGTAGTGGTAAAGGCGTGGACTGTTTCCAGATGCTCCAAAGTGTCCTGAGTTCGATCCCTATGGGCACCAGTTTTGCTTCTTTTCTCAACTTTGCATATTTTTCCAATATTTTTATATTTTCTAATTTCTAATATTTTTGCATTATTTTAATTTCCTTTCACAATTTTATTCTACATTAAAAAATCATCAAAAATATTTATTCTTTTTACATTATTTTCATAAAATACTTATTTAATTTCTAAAATTAAAAAAAATACCTTTTTGCATGCATATTTATTTTTATTTATAATTTAGCATTTAAATCATTGTTAATTAGTTTTTAATTACTAAAATGCATCTAAAAAATCCCAAAAAAATATTGTAGTATATTTACCTTATTTCCAGCATATATTAATTTTCTCATATAAAAATTGGCATTTTTTCTAACATTTTCTCTTATTTCGTTTTTATCATATTTTCCAATTTCTCGTTTGTTTCACAGGTTTATCCGATTCAGACGATTCTTCCGTTTTTACTTTCATTTTTCAATAATGTAATTGCATATGGTTTGTAATAGTTTAATTTAGGACTTTATTTTCCGCATTTTTAATTATGTATCTGCCCCGAAGCCATGTAATAGCGTAGGATTTACCTTTCCGCATCTTTACATTCCGCATTTTTACTTTCCGCACCCTTATCAATTGCTAGTAATTAGGCGTGTATGGCAAGACTAAAAACGAACATAGCCCATTAATTTCAAGATAACATATTCTGAAATCAACACACTTCTTCACACACGCACCCCTTAGGGTAATTCTCTCTCGTTGCCTTTACGAATTCAAATGGTCATGTCCCTCGAACGTAGAGGTATTCTAGCACCGTTGCCTTCCAAACAAATCATCATAGTCCCTTCGATACAAAGATCATAAGACCCACGATGTCGCCTCCGAATACATGATCTTGACCCTCGATCGCCACGAAAATGATGATAGTCCTTCGAATGTGCTAGGATACTTCCTACAAGTTGCTTTCATGACCATCCGATGTCCCTTCGAATGTCCCGCACATCCAACGAATGGAGCTACCTACTAACTAATGGTATGGCTAGCGCTATTCTAAAGGAATGTAGAAGTACAACAAAACGACCAATTCGAGTGGGTAAATAAGTCTTTTAGTTGCTTGCTCTACCAAATACTTTTTACACCACACACTTTTTCAAAGTTCAAATTCTTTTCAAAACAAAACATTTCCGAACACTTTGTATACACTCCTACATGAGTCATTACAAAGTCAAAGCGAAATGCCTTTCCAAACATTTTGTCAAACACATGTAAAGCAATTTTTAAAAGTGATCTAGAGTAACTAAGAGCCCGTGAGATAACTACGGATGGAAAGGGTGCTAATACCTTCCCTTTTCATAACCATTCTCCGAACTCAGAATCTAACGAAGGTCTTTTTCTGTTACTTTTACCTTCCCTTAATTGGATAAAAATAAAAGTCGGTGGCGACTCTTGCTATCCGCACATTTGGATACAAAAATCCTACAAAGTCAGTTCACCGTGTTACAGATACACGAATGCATAAGGATGAAACTCATAGCATGATGGGACATGGATGACAGTAGCTAGAATGTTAAGGATGCATGATCATCATATGCATGTTCATTATTTACAATGCACAAACAAAAGAAACTAGGAAAAGTTTAAAGATGCCTCTAGAAGTTTGTGGTGAATGTGTTTAGATGAATGTGTCCTAAAATGTTTGTGTCAAGTGTTGTGGACAAGTGAGGTGGATGATGAGGATGTAATCATGATGCTCACATGAATACAAAGCAATTAACAAATCATACTCTACAATTACTCATAATGCAAAGGTTAGGAGTGGAAATGGATGATTCTAAACCCTAGAATTAATTGGAAACATGCATACTAGCTAATGGGTTAATCATGATGAAGAGGAAAGATAAGAATGTAATGTAACACACAAGGTCAGTAGCTTAAGACCTAATTAAACTATAAACAAAATCAATTCAAACAAAATAAAAAGCTCACACACACAAGTTCATGGGATTAAGGTTTGAAAACATCTAAGCTAGTTAAACATTACACTTAAGAAAGATTTAAACAAAGTGGTTTTAATTGGAAAATTAAAACCATGTGTGACTTGTGTCATATGTTTAACTCAAGATATGATTCATGAGAAACCAAATATAGAAGATGAAGCTTCCATACACAAACAAATCACCTATTTAATGAACAAAATCATCCAAAGCAAGATACCGCCTATCTTAGATCAAATATCATTGATTAAGATTTGTAGGAAGGAAAGATGTCTTGTATGTCATGGGGTGATGATAGAACCCTCACAAGATTCTTGTCATGAGCTTAAGGTAATTTAAATTAAAGTTACATGCCTCAAAAGTCATGAACCTTTAATCCCTCGAGGTATGTTTCAACCAACAATAGAAGAAGAAAGAGAAAATCTAGCTCTTCTAGGTCGTCATGATGACATTACAATTAAATGCAAGTCAATGAATCAAAGAGCATTGGGTTATTGATTACATAATGTACAAGGTCAGAAGTAAAACTCAAAGATCCAATTGGAATTAGATTGATAGAACCATGCATGATGCATATAATACAAGTGGTAGAACCATAAGCACAAGTTGGTAACATTCTAATCAACAAAAGTTGCATGTGCTTGAGCAAATTAGGGGCTTAAATGAATCAATCATACTGGAATCAAGTCCCTAAATATGCTATAAGGATGGAGTAAGGGAGTGAGAAGTAGATCCTTAAAGAATTGCATGAATGCATTCCTCACCTTACAAATCATATACAAGGATGCAACAAATAAAACAAAGGTCAAACTTTTAAACTAACGGGATCAAGATGATCCTTTGAGGTCAAATGTCTCTCAAGTCTTAGAATACTATCCTTGAGGTTATCATTCCCCCTAAACATCAATTAGAAACACAAGCTATACAAGAGAAGGGTCTAAGAGCCAATGCATCAATAATCTAGGGTTTTAAGAACCACGAAAACTTTGTGCTCAAGGTAGGAACTTAATGACTAACATGGGATTTTCAATGAATGAAAACATGTCACATGTCACTAGAGCACTCAAATGATCATTACATACCATATGCTTGGCCTTAAATCAAATCCACAAGCTTCACAATTGATGTTGGACCCAATTAAACTAGGCAAAGGTATGTTCACTTTTGAAATTCCACAAAAATAGGAAAATGGAAGATAAAATCCAAGTAAAAATAAAATAAGGGGATCAAATCCCTTACAAGTCAAGGACATATCCTTTCCCAAGTTGAAAATTCATGGAATGGTCAAAACAAAATTCAAAAAGTCAATACTATCAATATTCATCCTCATATGACCAAATAACAAGAAAAATTAATTTAAAATGTAAAAGTCAGAAATAAAAATCTATAAAAATGGGAAATAGTGACTCAACATCCTAAACATGATTAAAAATATTTTTGGCATTTTTTATTTTTAAGGAAAATGGTAAAAAAAACAAATAAAATGCAAAATGGATAATGCAAATCATGTATTTAATGCAAAAATTGACTTAATCATACAAAAATGACAAAATTACAAAATAAAAATCAGAAATACATGAAGCATGATTTAAATGAGCTAGAATATTTTTTTTATTCATTTTTTATATGCATGAAAGTATTTTTAAATGATTTAAATATGCATGAAATTGTTAAAAAATGGACAAAATGCAAGAATTCTGAAATAAAATTCAAAAATGCATGAGACATGATTTAAATGGATCAAAATATTTTTTATATATTTTTTCTATGCATGGAAGTATTTTTTAATGATTTAAATATGCATGGAATGCAATAAAATGCATGAATTTATTTAATTATTAAAAAATGCAAAAATTATCAAATAAAATTCATAAACTCAAAATTAATCCTCTGAAAGATTCAAAATATTTTTTATGGAATTTTTCAACATTGGAAAGTATTTTTTAGGAATTTTTCAATTGAAATGCAATTAATTAAAGTCAGAATTTATTTAAATGGTCAAAACATTTTAAAAAAATTGCAAAAAATTCCACAAAATATTTAAAATTATTTTGAGCCTATGGTATTGTTTTTGGAATTTTTGGATGATTTTTGAATGCAAAATTAAATGATGCAAAATGCTAATTATGAAATAATAAAATGAAAATTCAAAAAAATGCATGGACCAATCAGATCGTGCCAACACATCATCTTCAACCTCTAGCAAGCCCTAATACACACGTTTTTTCCAGTTTCATGCAGGCAACCTCAAGCAATCGTATCTCACTCAATTCTCAACCAAACTAAATGATTCAAAGCTCAAAATAAAGATCACATGGCAAGCTACAACACACAACTTGTAAAACACCAAATGATCCATCCCACATCATGAAATCTAGGTGAGAAAATCAAGAAAATCATCCAAAATCTGGATTCCCAGAACTTCATGCTATGCAATATGCTTCACAAACAGCTGAAATTATACATCAAACCTAGTGTTTGGCCAGCTAACCACGCATACAAATCATCAAATTCAACAAATGCAAGCTAGAAATTCAGATTTGAAGTTTGAATCTTACCTCTTGATTTGGAAAATAAATCCAAATATGCCTCTGGATTTGAAGAGAAAACACCACACTCTTGCTCTTAGATCTTCAATGAAGTGATAATGATGAAGAAAATCCTCTACCAACACGATTTTGCAGCTGATTCCAAGTATGAGAAAAACGAAAATGCAGAGCAAAAAGTGGATCTGGAAAACGAGAGAGAGGAAACTCCTTGGCTCAAATGTGACTTCTTACTTATAATGTGTGTGAAATATAGAGGGTACATCAGTCCTTTTGCTCAAGAAATCCATTAGTGCAAAAAATCATAAAAATGGCATCTTGGATATAGCTTGCGTTTTGTGCTCATTCTTGCTTGCTTCCATGCGTTTTGATGAGCTGGATCATTATTGGAAACTCCTATCACGTGATGGAATCATCAAACTTGCCAAAATAATACAAAAATCAGAAAATGCATGAAAGGTGTTTAAGCAAAATATGCTCAAAAGTTTTTAGCTTTTTATGGCAAAGAAGGTGTGTTGGCTTGCTTGCTTCGAGCCCTGGCATACTTGCTTGGAACAAACTTGTAAAATAACTTGGAAAAATGCACAAAAACACACTAGCCAAAAATCAGCTTTGTATCACTTTTTTCTCCCTCCAATTTCTCACAAATGGCTTGTGCATTTCTTGGCCTCTTGATACACATCAATAGTTCCCAGCATGAGGATCAAGACAAGCTTTGGTTCACCAAAAATGGAGCAAAAATGAGTGAGATATGATCCTTCAAAGTTGTGCACAAGCAAAGGCAGAAATCTGGGAACGCGCGCGCATTCTGGCTTGCATGTCCAAGCATGGTTTCAGCTTCATGACCCCAACTTCTGAGCCTTGTATCTTGATCAATTTTGAACCAAATGACATGATTCAAAGTTCCATTTAAAGCTCTCATGGCATACTTCAAAATGCACGAAGTGGTTTTCAAAAATTCCATTTAAATCAAAAGATATAAGCTTCAACATTATGCCCACCACCTGTTTGTGAAAATTCCTCAAAGAGATGCCCAGAAAAATGCAAGCTTGCCCAGCCTTGGTCAAATCTTGTGCATGAAACTTCTAACTCATATATCTCTCAAATGGTGCATTTTTGAGAAATTTTACAAATTGGCAATATTGTAGGATTTTTTCTAAACTTTCCATAAATGTATGGTATGCAACCATTGGATAAAAACTGAGAAAGTTATGATGTGTCAAAGTTCCATAGGGTGGACACTTAGAAAAAATTTCAAACTTCAAATAACTTCAAGAACAAGTTAACTCCAATTTCTCCAACTTTCTTGATTCAATGATGAATTTGGTCATGAAAAATGAAAAGGTAATATTTGAATTGATGGTTGACCAGATGTCCACTTGGTCAACTCCTGACTTTGACTGATTTTGACCAAAATGACCATTTTGCCCCTTGTGATCAATTGACTTGCTTCCACTCAAAATTGAGCCTCAATATTTCACTTATAGATGTCCAACGACATATAAAGACAAGAGAAACCAAGTTTGAGTGAAAAATCTGAAGGAATCCTGATTTTACTCAAAACCCTAATTTTGCTCCATGTGTTAGGAGGTAACCAATCAAGCTTCAAAACCTCAAATCTTCTGAATGTGTTGAGCAATCCTTTGAACCATGATAACTCAAATGATAATAAGAAGGTAATTCTCCAAGAAAATGACTTATCCAAGCTTCAAACTCCACAGAGGACCAAAACCCTAATTTCATCAGATGGTGCCACAGATGAATTTCCCACCAATTCTCTTCAAAACTTCAATTCCTGAGGGATCAATGAGACAAATGGAATGTATTGCGGCATAATACACCATTATGACTTGAAAGATCCACAGATATGGTAACTTGAGATTCCCTCAGGAGGGCATGCTAACACAATCAACCTCCTTAGCTCGTAGAGGTCTTGAGAACCCAAAGAGCTTGGATCCTATCATGAGATATGAATGCAATGCAATATGGTGTTTATGATGAAACATAAGCCTAAATCAAGAGGGTAAATTTTGGGGTGCAACAACTGCCCCTATTCAATCTTCTTAAACTTGATAAGCGAGAACTGGTGGAAACCTTCGAGCGTTCAAAGTGAAGAGGATTAAATACAAAAGAACCCGAAAATTTACACTCTTGAGAAGAAGAGTGAAACTTTCCAAAGGGAGCCAGAGAATGCTGGATTTAGAGAATACCAAATGAAATTGGTTTCATATAAGAGCCCCAACTAACATTGTGCTTTAACAAGCGGGAGAGTCTAATGAACATTAGTTTTCCTCAAAATATGCGCCAAGACGAAATTGTAACACAGATTATAATAAAGATGAGATAAAACTCAAACCAGAAGACCAGACAAAACTAGACTCCGAAAACATACGCAATAGGACAGCTATGAAAAGGGTCCTATAAGCAAGGTGACTAAAGTGCGTGATTCTAGGGACACCTGCTGGTCTCAACCAAGGGTAAACAGTAGACGAAGCTTATTGAATCCAAGGAGTGACATCAAACGAGACAAAACTCGACTCGATAGAACTAGAAGAACGACACTTTCTAGAAACGAGTACCAGGACAAAAATTGGATTTCACGCACGAGAAACGAGACAAAACTCGACCCATAGCAAAGTGATGAGAGTGCATGTTTCTCAAAGCACTTGTTGTTCTCAAACTAAAGGATAGACAGTAGACGAACCTGATTGAATCCAGTAGTTATAACAGAGCCATCCCAACCGAAGATAGACAGTAGATGAAGCTGATTGAATCTACGGAGTAATGGGGAAAGGTTTCAACCTGAGATAGACAGTATGATGGAACTGAAAGAATCCCAGGAGTAAGAAACAAAACGAGACAAAACTCGACTCATGAAGGTTAGTTGGATGAAACAAACTAGATGAGTACCAGGACAACAACTAGATTTCATGCACAGGCGAAGAGACAAAACTCGACCCAAAGCGAAGTGATGAGAGCGCATGTTTCTCAGAGCACTTGCTGTTTGCAAACTAATGGATAGACAGTAGACGAAACTGATTGAACCCAATAGTTATAAAAGAGCCATCCCAACCGAAGATAGACAGTAAACGAAGCTGATTGAATCTACGGAGTAACGGGGAAAGGTTTAAACCTAAGATAGACAGTATGATGGAACTGAAAGAATCACAGGAGTAAGAAATAAAACGAGATAAGACTCGACTCATGAAGGCTAGTTGGATGAAACAAACTAGATGAGTACCAGAACAACAACTGGATTTCATGCACGGGAAGCGAGACAAAACTCGACCCAAAGCAAAGTGATTAGAGCTTACTTCCAAAACACTTGCCGAAATGGTCATCGGGACAAAACTAACATTCAAAAGGTATATTGATGGACATTGAAATGAGCAAACAAAGGTAGTAGAGACTAAACCAAAGCCATTGCACCAGAGGGAAACTGGGCTACAACCAAAACGTTGAGTAAACACTCAACCAAATTGAATGGTCAATCGAAATACTTGTATGGAGATACCGAGGATAAAGGCCTCACTGGGGAAATGATCTGAAATTAGCAAATTCATTGGGGAACATAGTGGCAATAAAGGCTTATGTTTCAATGCATGTTTGATATTTTTTTCTATGGAGTAAAGTTCCAAAAGATTATGGAAAATTACACTTTGAGGATGCAATATAATGATGCATGATTAAATGTTTCACCGGGGAAAAGGCTAATCGAAAAGCCAATCAAACATCAAGCAAAACTTGGTAAGACTTGCAAAAATAAATTGAAAAGTCCAATGGGGAGAGAACCTTCAAAGATGAAACTCTGCGAGGAACAATAACTTGTGTAACCGGTAGAAACAGGCTACAATCATTGAGGAGGAGTTGCAAAAATAAATTACGGACTTCACTGGAGAAGTAATTCTGGGCGAAACCGTTGATTCTAATATGAGATGCCAGATGAAATTAGACAAAGACAGAGAAGATCCAGGCGAAACAGTGACTTCTGAAGAGGAAATCCAAATGGAGATTGGACTTCAATGGGGAATATACCAAACTTCACAGGGGTAAAGATTCCTTTGACTTCATGGGGAGCAACCAATCCTTGGTCAATGATAGGGGAAAATCTGTATACAGCTCTTGCAATATTCACTAGGGACGCACACCCACAAAAGCCCACGTCTCGCGCGATACTCACTGGGGAGATGGGCGAGTTCTCAAAAATAGAAATCCAAGTCAAATAGTTCACCCGGGCATGAAGAAACAAGAAACCTCATATATGACAGCTCCATTGGGGAAATGAGGGTGACAACTCCACTAGGGGAAGGAGAGGAAATGAATCCATTGGGGAGCAAAGAATATTGTGCCGCAACCTTGAAATTAAAGTTCCTCCCTGGGGAGAGGAGAAACCTTGAAGAAGGAAACAGGTGCATAACTGATACACTGGGGAAGAGGGGATAATTCTTGAATAAGAACTTCCAAATGCAACAACCTGACTAGGGAATTAGAAAAAGTCATCGATAAACTTTCAGCCTCGAATGGGCATTCTTCTGTGAACACAACAATAACACCACTTCATTGGGGATATAGATTCTTAATTAAGAAATCTTATCAATCACAAATTATCAGGAAAAAACTCTCCACTTGACCATACTGGGGAATAGACAACCTTCAGGTAAAAACTGGGGAATCATCCGAATATACTCTCTTCACTTTGAGAGACCTGCTGGGGAGAAGTAGAGACTTCGATGTCACTGGGGATGCCTCATGCTGGAGATATTTCATATGATCAACCCTGTCAATTCAATCAAACCAAATCTGCCCCAAGTCTAAAATGAAATGAAACTCATTGGGGAGAATCTCTATAGAAATACAGATAGAACTGATTTAAGATAAAATGCCCCTGGTGTATTTAAGCTCTGGATAGTTCTCTTGACACATCTGGTTTATGTAGAGATTTGTCGAATCTCGACGTAACTGCTTCAGATTAATGATCTTTGAAAAGATTCGCCTTGAGAGGACTTCACGAGATTTGTGTTGAGGATAACAATCCTGGCTTCAATTGGAGATAAAAATCTCTGACTTCTGATGAAGTGGCAATAAAACTTTGAACTTAAGTCTCTGATGGGCTGAGGATAAAAATTCCAACTATCTGACATACTCTTCAAATTCACCAATCATTCAGCTTGCGACTGGACTTGAATTGATCAACTTTGAAATTAAGGAATGCACCTGTATAATGTCTTGTCCCAATCTGTGGGACTGTTGAAGAACTTATCTTGAAAAAGACTTCCTGAGATCTGTGTCATCAAAACCACTTGCCCTAGGTTAATGGAATCTTGAGAGGTCAAATCTTCATCTCATGCTCACAAAGGAAAGAGAAGTTCATGATTTTGGATGACAACACAACCATAACTTTCAATTGGAACTGCTTCATACTTAAGCAGATGCTTGAAACAAACTATCCCTTAGGATCAACTGAAGGAGACATACCATTTCTCAAAAGAAACTTCTGGGTAATCAAAACTTCAACATAAGCATCCAGACCTCAAGCAATCTGATTTTTTATCGTCCCTTAAATGGGTCTTCTGTTACTCAACGGAGTCACTTGAAAATGCCACAAATTAGCTGAATCTGCAAACTTCATTCCCCTTGAAGGTACACAAACAGTAAAGCAACACAATATTCATACTCAACGGAGTACTTGAAAAGCAAAACCCTTTAGGGTACTCAGACTATAAAGTAACAAACTACTTTCGCTTCAAAAGGTATCTAGAAAGCATGCCCCTGGATATCATCAATTCTTTGAAAAGATTGACTTTTGATTCGATCGAGTCAAGATCCTTTCCTTTGACAAGATTAAGCTCTTCATTGACGCTCATTGTGCAAACTCACTTGATGTCAAACAGTTGTTTCGCATACAGAAAAATGTTTATTATGAGAATGAAAATTCTAGTGCAACACTTACGTAAGTCTTGAAGTTTTTATGGAAAAGGTATTGCGACTTCTTGTGAACAAAAAACTTTTAGAATGCAACATTCTTTTATATTTTAAAAAGAAAACATTTTCTTTTTCAAAATGACAAGACAAACATATGATACGAACACAAAAATCAGCACACACTTTAGGAGTCAGGAAAATGTTATCTCATTGTAGTATGCTTTCGAATTAACCCATGCTTCAGTTAGGACTTCTGAGGGTTGTAACATGGCCGAGTTCCCGGTTTTCAAAAAAATATTTTTAGGCTCAAAATATCTGGTGCCCACTGTCATACCCCAAAATTTTCCCTCCTATTCCTCAAGACATTTCATACATCTATACTCAAGGATTCCTCAAGGGTTGATCAGACAAACCCTCTCCTAGACAATCAACCCAAACTAGGGTTTTGAAATTCTCAGATCCAGATGGATTTCCAACATCTCCAATGGTCATCATGCCTCCTCATATGCTTCAAAGAATCTACATGTCAAGTTTCAAGCCTCACAAGTCAAATTTCCTCAGACAATTGCTCAGATGGTTGAAAATCAGTTGTATTGGACAAAAAGTCAATTGTGATCAACATACAGTCAAACTTCATGATTTTTGGTCAACATCCTCATTTTGAAGTTACATTCATCATTTGATCAAGGGTTGATCATGATTCATCAAGAAAACTCAAGATTTGCTCAAAAGTCAAACTTTCCAAATTAGGGTTTTTTAATGAAAAGTCAACTGAACTTTGACTAAGCATAACTTCTTCATACTTTCTCAAAATTTTTTCCACCACCTCTCATTTTGAAGGAAATCCAATTCTCTACAATTGCATGTCTCACAAGAATGTTCAAAAAATGCTTCATTTGGAAGGTATGGATCAAAATGTTACAGGTCCTTTTCAAAGTCAACAAAAAGTCAACTTTTTGTTTTGAAGATTTATTGAGCATGGAAACTCCAATTGAGATGAAACCAAAGAGTTTGGTTAGAGGACACTTAGAGATTTCTAAAAAGTCCAAGAACACTCAAAAATGTGGAAAATTGAGCAAAATACACCTTGCACAAGTTGGGCATTTTTGAAGAAGTGCACAAAGAGAAATACTTGTGAAAATCCAAAATTTTGCAAATGGGCCTTGTTTTTCTTGGTTTAAACTTGTTCCTTATCTTATTTGGAACCTTCAAGCCCAATGCCACGAATTTTGTCTTTATTTTTCTATTTAATTTGGATTTTATTCATTTAAAAACAAATTAAATTAAAAAATAAGGTATAAAATCAAAATTAATTGCAAAATTGATTTTTCTCTCATACTTGAGATCCAAGTAACTCACACACAAGCTGACAAATTTCGAAATTTGCATTGATTTGGCAAGAAATTGAAGAAATTGGATCAAATAAGGAAGATTTGATTTTGTACAAAATCAAATAATTTTTGCATAGATTGATCATTATTTGTTCCTCAAATCAGCCCAAAATCCATCTACTATATATGTACAATGCATACCACATGAACAAGAACAGAAAAATTGCCTCAAAGAAGCCTAACCTAAAGTCAAAAAACCGTGCACTTCAAGCAATCTGCAGCCTTTGTTTTGGATTGATTCAGCCAATTCTAAGCATCCAAACACATTTCCTGGAGTCTTTAGAATCGATCCAGACCTTTACATCTCTCAAAAACATCAAGAATTGAGAAACACGATTTGGTTTGTTCATACTTTTTAAATTTCGATTTCTATCATTCATGCATTTTTAACGTGTTTCGATGTTTGCTTTGTGTTTAGTTTGAAGTTTGCAAGCTTTCTGGACAATCCAATTGCATTTTCATGGCCTGAATCGAAATATACCATTGCTAGGGTTTTCTGAACCGATTTAGGGTTTCCTTAAAACGGAAAAATTGGACCAAATGAGTGCCACCAATGTGTATAGAATTCAATTTGCAATCGATTCATGTTCTCACAATCCATTTATATTGCTTGTATGGAGTTTTTGAATTATGCAGGGGCCATAGCGTCGAACTTAGCCGACGCTAAGTTTCCAGAAATTCGAATGAAAAAGAAGATGTTCTTCGCGCGTGAATTTGAATTCCCAGGAAGCGTTTTGGCTTAAAACGAATTCGTTTCATTCTCTAAACACGTGGACGCTCTAGCTCAGTTGGTCATGGCAGCGTGTTGTGAAGCAAGGGTCACCGGTTCGATTCCCAGCCATGGCAATTATTTTTTACAAGTTAGAAAACTAACATTATATTTTTCTATTTTATATTTTCTTTAATATTTTTCATTCTATTTAATTTATTTCTAATATTTTTTATCATGCATCTAAAAAACTCCAAAAATATTTATTTTTTGCATAATCATCAGAAAAATACTTATTTAATTTTTAGAATTAAAATTATTATTTTTGCATGCATATTTAATTTAATTACTAATTAATCATTTAAATGACTTTTAATTGTTTTTAAATTATCAAATCGATTCAGAAAATTACCAAAAATTTATGTTATCATGTTTATGTCATTACTAACATAAAACCTTTTTCTCCATTCAAAAATACTTATTTTTCCTAACATTTTCTTCCTATGCAATTTTCTCGTATTTTCCGATTTTGTATCTGTTCACAGGTTGTAACGTTTCGGACGATTTTTCCTGCTTTTCTTTTCCAATTATGTAATTGCTTATGGGATGTAATAGTTTAATTAGGGCTTTTATTTTCCGCACTCATATTATGTAACTGCCCCAAAGCCATGTAATAGTGTAGTGTCATACCCCAATTTTTGACCTAATATACCACCTTACATTTGCATCATTGCATCACTAATAGTTCAAAACAGCATTAATCGGGTGTAGCATTCACAGGTCAAAATTAGGGTTTCATCAGATTTTCATCTGATTCAAGAGGCAACCAACTAGGGTTTGAGTTTTACTCACTTCATTTGATCTATCTTGATCAAATCATCAACCTCTGATCATCAGATATCCAATTTTTCTCATTGATCAATCAAGGATCGACCAATTAGGGTTTTGATCGAGCATGAGTATTCTCTGACTTTTTGAGCATTGAATGATTTTTTTGGATAGAGATTGGTCATTATATCTTAGATAAAACATCTTGACCTAATTTCTGGATTCAAAACATCACAGAAGTTCACAGACTTCATCAGTCAATTTCAGAAACATTTGATGAAAATTCATCTACACAGAAAAGTCAAACTTTGACTTTTGGTCAAATTTTTCAAAACAAAACTTTTTCCATCATCAAAATACTTCAAATGATCCATCATGATCATAAAAAATCAAAGAATTTGGAAAAGTCAACAAAAAGTCAAAAGTTCCAACACTTAGAAAAATTTTCAAGTGTTGAAATTTCTTATGTTTTCCAAACTTCATGGCATTTTTTCACATAGTTCCACTTTGATTTGGAAAAAACTCAAAACATGAAAGTTGTAGCTCTTGAAACAAGCTTTCCAAAATGTCCAAGAACTCTCAAATCCATGGAGTCTAGCTATACTTTTGAAATTGAAACATAAGGCTCCATAAACATGATTTTCAAAGTTCAAAACTTCAAATTATAGGTCATTTTGTGATTTCTTCATCTAGAACACTTGCCACCTTACCAAAATTGAAGATTAGGGCTGATAAATATCAGCTAGAGGTAATAATTGTAGGATTGGATCAAGTTGGAAAAATCACACATGGTTAAAAAAGGAAGCTTCCTTTTCCTTTTGTAAATGTCTTTCTTGCCCTTTAAGGCAACTTTGAATTACAAATGCCATGTACTTGTGCCTAATTTTTCAGAACTTTTGACCTATAAATAAAGGTCATGTTGGCCATTTGAATCTACACCAAAGCCATGCAAGGACATGCTTTCTCTAAACTTTCTTGAAAATCAAGTAACTTATGTCAAATTGTGAAATCTTGCATTTTGAAAATTTGTGAAGAAACTTTGAAATATTTGGTGTCTAATATGTTATAGGTATCACATGTAATTGGTTTGAAGCCTAAAATCAATCTAAATACCACTGAAAATCAGAATTGCATTTTTCCATTTTCAAACTTGTACAAACTGCCTTAAGATTCGAATTCATGGTTAGGCTGAAGTAACTTGAGTTCTAAGCATCCAAACATCATCCATGAACATCATAGACATGATGCAGATCAATTACAACTAATCAGTAATGCTTTTTTCCGTAAATCGAGCTTCCATTTTTAGATGCAGGTGGACTTGGTAGCACGATTCGAGTTGATTCAAGGAGTGCAGACCATCCTCACACCTTCCACATAGGCCGATGATGCTATAGCAATCACAAAACCAGTTCTGGAAACACTCCAACACCATCTTCGATCTCAGCTTGAACAGGTGAGAACTCAAACTTCAATCTCATGATTCCTTGCATTTAAATGAAAAAACTCTTGGCCATTTGTTTTCTGCACCTATCACGATCCTTAACCCTCAAACAATTTGAAAAATCATCAACCATACATCATTTCAATTAGATTTTCATTTCTAGGTTCTTCACGCTTTCGAAATTCAATCGTGTTAGACCAAAAATAAATGCAATTAACAACCATCATCATATTCTTTGTTAAATTTCGAGCAACTTTCATGTTTATAACTTTCAAAATCATTGAGAAACAAGCAAGTTACGAAATCTGAGAATTGATGAAGATGAAGAACAATTCGCGCGTGTTCTTGAGTTTTTTTCAAATTTAAATTTTCCAATATTTTATTAACACGTGTTTTGATCCAAATACACAAAAGCGCTCTTGTCCCTGGTTGCCAGCCGTAGTCCTCTCTCGCCACGATACCACCCATGTGTCCCGGGTTCAAACCTCCCATGGACCATTTTTTTCAAACTTTTCATATTTTCTTCATGTTTTTTCACAAACTTTAACATTTTTTTTAACCAATCAAAACTCCTCATTTTGAGGTGATTTTTTTTACACTTGTCAATAAATGTATCTATTTTATGATAGTGCAAAAATTTTCAGAAAAAACTTTCATCTGATTATATTTTAATCGAGCCGAAAACACTTTTGACACTTTTCAAAACCACTTTAAAAGGTGAATTTTTCAAACTTTCGACTTCCGATTCTTTTCAAAACTTCTCATGAGTAAACCTCACATTTCAAAACACTTTCAAAATAATTTCTTCAAAACTTTTCATCAAACTTACATCTTTTTACCATGATCGATCCGATTTAAACGATAAAACCGATTCGTTTTCTCTCAAATTTCTCAATCGATCATGGGCCTCCCTCACAGTGTAAGTCCCAAAAGCATTCTTTTATGTACATAATTATTTCTTTGTACATATCAAACTCTCTTTAGATACATACAAATTTTTATTTGTACATAATACAGATACTTTTTATACTCAAGTATAGACAAACTTCGATCGTTTGTTTTCACCTCACTTGTGTATATACAAACCAACATTCTTTCATGTACATACATACTTTCCTTGTACATATCAAATTATTTTTTATATTCATACAAATCTTTGTCTGTACATAATACAGATACTTTTCACAGATAAACTTTGATCGTTCGTTTCTGTTTCGTCTGTATGTATACAACTGAATACCATTGGTATTGAAAGGAGCATTATTCCCGGTGAAACTGCTTTTAAACCAATGGGCCACCCTTATGGTGTAAGTCCCAACCCTCCTATGTACATCCATCTTTGTCTGTACATAAATAGCTCGTTCGTGTACATATTCACTTCCTTGTACACATCAAACTTGTAAATAATCAAGTTACGCTCGTTTTAAACGCTTGTTTCACGACACTTGTTTATATTTTTCATAAACTCTTGTAAATAAACATCATGCATTGTTTATATTTCCTTCATAAACTCCTGTGAATACATATCACACACACTTGTTTATACAACTGCTAGTTATAACATAACAACTAGTCTAACCAATAGGTTCCCCAGTTGTAGCCTCCGCTGGCTTTATACAAGATAACTCTCCCACGTAGTTCAGCCTCCTCTTAGGCTTCATATAAGAAAACTCATTCATCCGAGTTTATCCTCCGCTTAGGCTTCATATAAGACAACACTCCTGCTGAGTCAGCCTCCTCTTGGGCTTCGCTCTAAAGAACTCCTCATTGAGTTTAGCCTTCTTGGGCATCATACAATGAAAGAGACCATAAAATCTCTTAACAGCCTCCTGGGCTTCCAATACAAAGAATCACCCACGCTAGGATAGAACCCTGAGAGTATAATTTCCCGGTGAAATTGCTCTTCATTCCAAAAGGATGGTTTCCGTGAAATCCCTTTAAAGACAAAGCCACCATACCCTATAGCTTCCTCGAGCTATACAAGGACCCTCGATGACCCTCGATGACCCTCAGAATGCCTCCTCTTGGGCTTACAATACAAGGACCCATGGGCTTATTAAAAGCATCTCTTAATCCAATCAATTTCTCCTCGAGATTTAGACATCTATCATCTCTATGGAAGAAGTATCTCATCTATTACATCACATACAGTCAAAAACTTTTCAAACTCTTTTCAAACAAAAACATCTCTTAATTGTAAGCGGTAACGCTTGTACACTCAAGCAAAACACCAATGCTTACAGTTAAAAGATTCAATCACTTTTTTCAAACATCTTTCTTAAACATGTAAGTGGTAACGCTTGTATACTCAAGCAAAACACCGATAGCTTACGATGAAAGATCTTTATCAATCAAACTTTTCAAAATGTATGTGATGAAATAGAGCTATAGATAACTATATATATTTAGGGTGCTCCATCTATTCCCTTTATATAACAAACCCCCTTACTCAGATCTCCCCAATGCGTCGCGCCTAGTTTGCATAGTCGTTACGCATATCAAAATCAATTAGGGTATTAATGACTTTCCCTTTTCATAATCATTAAATCATCTTTTCTTGTGTTGAAAATAATAAAGCTTGATGCTCGCGGAATATTTATAAACAAATCAAAAGAGTAAATCGTTTCGAGCCAGAGAATCTGAATTCACATTCGAATCCTCTAGCTCACCTTTAACGCGAATGTAAAATGGCGACATCAGAGTATGAAACTTTGATTTTCAAAAAAAATGTGACTCTGCTCAAGAGCACCAAGCTTTTTTGTTTTCAAAAAGAAAAAAAGGGGTTAAGCTTTCATATATGCATATGTTTGTTTTTCTTTATTGTGTGTTTTCGCGATTTCATCTGATGGAAAGAAATCCTAACCCGGATTTAAGAAACATTTTAAGATCTAGGTGGGGTATTAACCTGTGAGAAGTCTCAGTACTTACGAAGTTAATATCCTCTCTTGGAGGTTGTCTTGGGGTATTTGTGTTTAGCAAGTATTTGCGAAGACATTTTGCTTTCAAGGGAACTTATGTCGAGTTGGTCAGAACACATAACCCATCCCGCCATTTAGGATGTAGTGCAGAGATTATTCGCGTAAGCCTAGAGTAATTGTCATGCGAGACTACGATCACGCGAGTTTCTCTTGAAAATATTATTGGACCATCGAGTATTCAACAAATCCGATAATATTTCAAAGAGGAGTGTTGAGCCAGACATCGTGAGAACCCGCTTTCTGTATGAATAAGCCCTTAGAACTTAACCGCGTTGATTCTTATCGTTGGCCTCATGCTCGTGACTTCAACGCTGACCGTGTGTATAACTACTAACCATGTTTGCCGCATCCATGCATTCATTCATTTATTCAAAAACTTCATTTCTCTTCCCATTTCCAAAGAATTTAGAGATTTTTCTTTGTAAAATATTTTAGGTTAGAGTGATCGACGCCGAGGAAGATTCACCAAGAGATACAGCTTTAGAATTTCGATGTAGGAAAGTTAAAGAGTTAGCATCCTTGGTAGAAGATCCTCGGATTTCGTAAAACGCTATGGAACTCTTTTAACTATTCTGAACACTAACGTTGATGAAGGACTTCTCAAACTTTCATTCGCCTACGATCCGCCTATCGCTTCACTTTCCCCGACTATCGCTTGATGCCTACTTTGGAAGAGTACGCGATATCCTAGGTATCTCAAGACGACAAAGTGCCTTTCAATGGTTTGGAAGCCATTCCCAAGTCACCGTCATTGCAACGATGACTCACTTAAAGAAATCGAGATAGACAAAACCTAACTACCGAGGAAAACTCTTAGGACTCGACTTCAAAGTTCCTAATGGAGAAGGCTCTCAAATTCTCCGAAGCCGGTAGTATGGTAGCCTTTGAAGCTATTTTAGCTTTACTACTCTATGGATTGGTGTTGTTTCAACGTCCCAAATTTCATTGATATCAACGCCATAAGGATCTTTCGATTGGAAATCCTGCTCCTACTCCGCTTGGTGACACGATTTTCCATTCATCATAGGAATCGCCAGGAGACGGGACTATCATGTGTCACCACTGCTTTCAAATGGATTGTTTCACATTTGCCTAAATCTCCTATCTTCCGCAAACAAAGACGAGTGGCATTGGTCTCAAGACTCATGTCTTTACAAATGACGATATCCATTGGTATACTCATGCATAATGAGATGGAAATCATTGAGAGTGTGGAGAATTTGCCAACGCATTCTCCAGTACAAAAGGAGGAATCAACTACAACCCATTCCTGGCGAGACGTCAACTCGATACGCAAACTCTAGTAAACCCTCTTGGTTTTACAAGAGAGAGTTATTTCTATCACGAAGAGAAGATTCCAAGGATTGAAGGCTAGGATGATTAGAGCTGGCATCACATCCGAAAGAAAGAAAAGGTAAGGCGAAGAATTGTGTAGCCATGGAAACCTACACTTTGGGTAAAGAAAAGAGCAAAGGAATTTCAATGCCTTACGCTTATGAAGAACCCATGTTCTCAACCGCTCCAAATTAACAATTTTTCCACGAAACTATGGGAATACCAAGAAGCTTTGGCCAAAATGAGGTTTGAAAAGAGGCTTTGGAAAACAAGTTCCTTAAGACTAATCTTGAGAATGAGAAGCTCAAGAAGCAAGTCAAAGATCATGAAAGACGCTTTACTTCCGTGATGAATGGCTCATGGAGAAAGATGAGAAGATTCACGAAAGATAACGCAATCCGTAGATATGTCAAAGAAAGGAAAAGAAGCTTCGAGGAAATGACAACCAACGATCCCGCCCCGACAAGTGGAAGAAAGTCATTAGCAAGCTAAAAGCCGAGAAAGTCGAATCGAAAGCTCACTATGGAAAGGAAACTCAAGTCAAGCTACATCAAGCCTTTGGATCTTCATCCGACGAAGACATTTAATTAGTTTAGTTTTGTATTTTTATCATTTATTTTATCATTTGTGTGAGCAATGCTCAAAAATGTAATTGTTGTAATCTTCTTTCAATAATCAATAAATTGTGTTTTCCATCCAAATATTTGCCAAAATTTCTCTTTAGCGTAAATTTTGGAAATCTTTCTTTACAATCATAATCATGCATCATATTTTGCATATTGAGTCTATTGTCTAGAGTCCGATCTTGAACAGCTTTGAATGTGTAGGAAAAGATCGCCAAGTCGTCGCCTTGAGTTTCGACCGCCGTCACCAACTCAACGCAATACCATCAAAAGAAGAAAAGTAATGGAAGGATTTGAACAAGAGAATGTTGAACTTAGTACAAGAATAACACTACAAGAAGAAGTGGAGAGACTCACATCTTTGGTCAACTCCTTATCGCAGTCAAGAAAGTCAACAAGCAGATCGAAACCAAAACCAAGCAATGATTTCGTAAGACTACTACTCAGGCCCAAATGGCCAGTCAAGAGTTCACCTTTCAAGATGCCGTAGGCTATCCATGGGCATGCCTTTCAACTTTGGCATCGGATTCGCCAACCGACTTCTCAAGTGCAAACAACCACGCTTGAAATACCTACTTGCAAGAAAACTCTACATTTACTCGCAACGTGAGTAACTCTTCCACAGTAACAATGCTTTCTCAACCGATCATGACGAACTCCCTGAGTGCACACCACCATAGAAGAAGTTCACCATACTCCAGTGCACAACACGAATTCGTGGCTCGATGGAGAATCTCCAGAACAACTCTCTCAAAATGCATTGAAATTAAAACAATTCGTGAAAAGAATGTTGGGAAAACGCCCAAGATCTGTGGTTAGTTCTCGGTAAGGATACCTTGAAATTCAAAGTCCCCGACTTTGAAAAGTACAAAGGAAACTCCTGTCTCACAAAGTCATCTCACGATGTATGCCAGAAAATGTCTACATACAACGATGATCACCCTTGTTAATCCACTACTTCCAAGATAGTCTTACTGCGTCATGATCAAGTGGTATATGGGATTAGACAGTCATAAGTATCCAAACATTCAATGACTTAGGCGAAGCCTTGTACAACAATATAAGTTCAACTTGGATATGGCTCTATACGATCAACTCCTCCATGTCTCAAAAGGAAAGAGAGACATTCAAAGAATATGCGCAACGATGGAGGGAATTGCGCCCAAGTCAACCCGCCCTTGGAAGAGAAAGAGATGACTAAGGTATTCTTAAACACTTGGCTCATTCTACTACGAGCTTAATGATCGCTAGCGCTCCCGAGATTTCACCGAAATGGTGAGCATGGAATGCGATTAGAAGAAGGGGTTCGAACCGGACGCCTAACCAAGGAAGCAGGATCTTCTAGTGGAACTAAAAAGATTGGAACTAGCTTTCCAAGGAAAAGGAACATGATATAGGGATGGTATCCAGGAAACCAACGGAAATGTCAACAACAATGATGTGTAATGCCATAGCACCCAATTGTCAATCCAAACACGTGAATTGGCTTCACTCAACAAAATCAACAAACTCCTCACAACACAGTTTTAGCATTTAACAATCAAACTGCACCTCGGTCACACAACCGACCCAATTCCAATAACGCATACGTAACTTTACTCCGTATAATAGAAAGGAACTGACATGCATAAGGTCACCACCTCCCCCCGAAAATTGCCGTGGTGGTACAAAGCAGACGTATCTTGCCCTTTTCACCAAGGGGCACCAGGCCATGACCTTGAGCATTGTATTGCATTGAAAGGTAATACGTAGAGATTAGTGAAATCTAATCTTCTTTCTTTAGAAATACAACCAAATGTGCAAGCCAATCCGCTTCCCAACACAATGACATTCAAAGGAGTCCGATATAAGAACATCAGATGTGTATCTCGTCACAGAATGAACTTGATCGAGGAAACTTAGTGCATCTCCATAATATGTACTGCAAGACAATGAGCGCCTTTACTAAGCATGATTACTCAAATTATGTGATATATGTACAAAGATCTCGAGGATGTCCCACCATAAGAGCAGATATTCAACGATTGTTAGACATCGGTGACCCATGATCTACGTAAACAGAGATGACCATGACATAAATATAGAGGGCATTTTCAGATGAGCTTTTAGTCTCGTGATATCAACTCGAAAACTCAAGTAACTATCATCCCTTGTTTCAATGTACCCAAACATGTGGAGATTGAATACAACGGTTCCAACGCTCCTGTGGTCCTTTGGTGATTTTCCCACCGGTCCTATTCCATACAGCTTCTACCAAAGCAATTCCTCACCAATACAATGCAAGCTCGATAGAGGATGGGCGAGAAACCCATGCCAACTCTTCCATAATGTTAATATAATAGAAACGGACGAGTAACATAATGACGAGTACACACCCATTGCCACCAAGACCACTTGCGCCCTATTGTTAGACAAAGTCCAAGCTAATATATCTTCCGAGAATCTCGCAACCTCTCATTGCTAACCCAAGCACAAATATTGGTCCTCCCGACAGAGCCAACCAACACGTATTTTGATGAGATAACGAAATTAATCAAGAAAAGCAATACCGAGTCGTGGATCAACCGATGCGCACCTTCCAAGATTTCAACATCACTTACCTCAACTCAAGCTCACCGAGAAGCTTTAATGAAGGTACTAGACCAAGCCTATGTAGACCATGATGTAACAACAGACTAGTTTGGGGGTATTGTTGCCAACATACTAGCTTGTAATAATCTAAGCTTCAAAGGATGAGGAACTTCCGTGAAGGGAAAGATCACAACTTGGCCTTTGCACATCTCGATGATTTGCCAATTAGATTCCTCGTCCAATGTATTGGTAGATATGGTTCATTCAACGTAATGTCAAGACGACACTCTCGCCGCTTTGCTTAAGTGGACACCAATGGTTCAATGACATAGTAGTAAGAGCTTGATGGATCAAGGGTCGCTTATCGGGAAGTTGATCTCCCAATGACAATTGGTCCGCACACTTTTCAAATTACTTTCAAGTCATGGACGTATACCGCCACATGCTATTGTCTACTAGAAGACCTTGGATCCACTAGGCAGAGAATAACTTCTACTATCCATCGAAATTAAAATTACAAGAAATGGAAAGTTGGTAACAATCACAGAACAAGCTTTTGCTTGTAAGCCATTTGTCCGCCATCATGCCTAATGACATTGAAGGGACATCTCCCGAACATCCGTTAGAAGATGAATCTAACAAAGAAAAACAGATCATCTATCTCTTCGTATAAAGAAGCAGCACGGATAGTAAAAGATGGCAATGCTGAAGGTTGGGGACAATTAATCAAACCTGTCAACAACGAAACAAAAGCCGAACTCGGGTTCACACCCGTATTCTCTAAAGACAAGCAAAAGGATGAAGCACTTCGTCCAATTAAAGAAGTATTCAACAGTGGGGGTTTCTTAAACCTTGTTCTTCAAGAAGTTAACGTTGTTACCATTGAAGATGATGAAGATGACCCTTCTGGATCTGAAGAATGGAGCACTTATCTGAACAACCCTGAATATGTGTATCAGGAAGAATCCTATTCGCCATACTATCCTCCGACTGATCAATTCAAAGACATGTCCCTGCAAAGGCATGAAAATCCACCTGTCCCTTCTAAAGTTTGGGATACCTTGGGAGAACCAAGTGGAAAATTTGATTACATGGTGAAATATACTGCGCCAGAAAGCTCGAGAATCAGAATCGAAGATATCCAGCCCACTGGATGGGGTGATTCTTTTGAGTACCCTAGTCAACCAGAAGAAGTTTACCCATCTTCTCAATCTAATCAACCAATCGAGATCCCAAATGAAGATCTCTGCTTTAACCCGCCTGTGGAATTCATTAAATCAGATCCTGATTACCACTACATCAACATGATCACTGAAGATCAAGGGTACGATTCAGATACGAAGTGGAAAGTGTCGCCGACAATGAGTCTCTTCACTCAGAAGATTGGAGGGTACATCCCCAGAATTCAACGCAAAGGTCAACAGGAAGCACATATGCTGCATCCCACACTTCTCGATCTATTCATCAAGTCGGGCAGACCGCTAGAAAGACGTAAAGGCGCAGTCCGCTCGCCCGAGTCTTCAAAACCCGCTCAACCACCGGGTCTACTCAAGAGTTAAACCAAGTGGAAAATTACCCGAGTACCTCGACTTCCAAGGAGTTCGCTACCATCGGAAACCTCGCTAAGTTCGACTAACGCCCTAGTTCTAAGTAGTTTATCTTTGCTTTTGATGAACTCGCCACCCAGCGAAGATATGTTTTATAGGTTTAGCTTTAATTCTCTTTGTCTTCCCAAGACAAAGGAGTTTGTATTTTAGGCCCCTCGTTCATATTGTGAATCATAACAAAAATGCGTTGTTTTGATTCCACACTGTGTGTTTATTTTTTCATTTTACCCTTTCCTGGAAATGATAATCCTAAAAAACACAATAAAAAAAAAATCTTCAAAAAAATATAATCAAAAAAAAAATTAATCTGCATAGGCTTTTACATTGACTTTTTCAAAAAAAAAGAAAGATTAATTAATCAAATATAAAACAAAAATGCAGATTAAACAGATGGACAAATCCATTGAAAGCAATAACTCTATACTCTCTCCCAACTTTGAGATCCCCTGTGAAGTCGCCGAGGAGGAAGTTGAAGAAGAGATCCCAGATGAGATTTCTCGATTACTTAAGCACGAGGAACGAATCATTCAGCCTCACCAAGAACCCCTAGAAGCAATCAACTTGGGTTCTGAAGAAGACAAAAAAGAAGTAAATATCGGAGCTTCACTCGACAACAACGTCAAGGGCAAATTGATAGATCTTCTCAAAGAATATGTCGATGTGTTCTTGGTCCTACCAAGACATGCTGGTTTAGATACCAAAGATCGAGAGCATCACTTGCCATTAAAGCCAGAGGTCCACCAGTTAAGCAAAAGCTAAGAAGAGTTCACCCTGATATGGCTGACAAAATCAAAAAGGAAGTTCAAAAACACCTCGACGCGGGTTTCCTCATCACTTCTGAATATCCTCAATGGCTAGCCAACATAGTGCCCGCCTCCAAGAAAGATGGAAAGGTCGAATGTGTGTTGACTACGTGATCCGAACAAAGCAAGTCCAAAAGACGATTTCCCACTACCGTGACATCGACATGCTAATGGATAGCATCAGAAAATTCAACGCCTTTTCCTTCATGGATGGTCTGCCACAATCGATCAATGGCTCCAAGACATGGAGAAGACATCCTTCATCACGCCATGGGGCACATTTTGCTACAAAGTAATGCCATTTGGATTAAAGAATGCAAAGAACTTACTGTGAGCAATGACTACTCTCTTCCGACATGATGCACAAAGAGATCAAGTCTACGAGACATATGATAGCAAAGTCCGACAATCAAGATGAGCATATAGACTATCTCTTAAAGTTGTTTTAACGACTAAGGAAATTTCAGTTCTTTCGAATCCTAACAAATGCACCTGGGGTAAGATCTAGAAAACTCCTAGGTTTCATCGTCACCAAAGAGGTATTGGTGGACCTCGATAAAGTCAAGGCTATTCAAGAAATGCCTACGCCACATAAGGAAAAGCAAGTAAGAGGATTTCTTGACGGTTGAATTACATCTCCATTTATATCTCGATGACCGCCATCGGGCCGATATTCAAACCGCAAAATCAAGAAGTTGCGTGATGCATTTATCGCCAAAAGCATTCGACAAGATCAAGGAACACCGCCGTAACCACCAATATTGATCCCTCCGCTTGAAGGAAGACCATTAATCATGTACCTACTGCAAGAAGATTCCATGGGTCGCGATTTCGACAACAAGATGAAACCGTAAGAAGAGCATGCTATCTACTACCCGAGTAAAAGTTCACAGACCGTGGAAACTGCTACTCCATGCTCGAAAACATGTTGCGCTTTGGTGGGTTTGAAACGCCTCCGCCAAGACATGATCAATCACACGACTTGTTAATTTCAAAATGGATCGTCAAGTATGTCTTTGAAAGCTTTCGAAGAATTGCCGATGGAATGCTATTAGTAATATGACATCCATACCGCTACTAAAAGCGGGTCAAAGGAAGCATTCTCACGATCACTTGGCTTTATCACTTAAATACCAATCTCTCAAATTCGATTTCTGTATAGGATGTTATGTGTACTTAAAGATGAAAGATCATCACTGGGACCCGCCAAGGTCCCGATCCAGATCTGACGGGCTTAATTTTTATGGAGCGCTTAATGTCTTCTTTGAGAATGGAATCATCATACCTCAAGGTTCTCGATATCCTGCTTTTCCGCCAGACACGCTTTGATTGCACCAACAACATCGCAGAATATGAAGCTTGCATCATGGGCATTAAAGAAGCCATCGACTTGAGGATCAAGATCCTTGACATATATGGAGAATCAGCCCTTGTGATCAATCAAATCAAAGACAAGTATGAAACTCATCATCTTGGTCTAATTCCCTACAGATATTATGCAAGACGTTTGTTGACTTTCTGCAACAAAGTTGAACTGCATCATATCCCTCGAGATCAGAATCGAATGGCAGACGCCTTAGCTACTCTATCTTCCATGTTCAAAGTCAACGATTGGAATGATATGCCTAAGATCCGCATCAAACGCCTTGAAAGACCTGCATATGTGTTCGCAACTGAAGCAGTCTTCGACGATAAACCGTGGTTTCACGACATCAAACGTTTCCTTCAAACACGAGAATACCCACTCGGGGCATCGTACAAGGATAAGAAAACTCTAAGAAGGCTTTCTAGGAATTTCTTCCTGAATGAAGATGTTCTGTACAAAAGAAACTTCGACATGGTGTCATACCCCAAATTTTGACCTAATATACCACCTTACATTTGCATCATTGCACAACCAATAGCTCGACAAAGATTAATCGTATAGCATTCACTGTGTCAAA
Source organism: Vicia sativa (assembly GCA_021764765.1). Taxonomy (NCBI): domain Eukaryota; kingdom Viridiplantae; phylum Streptophyta; class Magnoliopsida; order Fabales; family Fabaceae; genus Vicia; species Vicia sativa. The sequence goes on along the minus strand of CM038796.1, from coordinate 38,679,837 downwards.
ATTAGGTTTCATCAGATTTTCATCTGATTCAAGAGCTAACCAATTAGGGTTTGAGATTTCTCATCTTATTTGATCTATCTTGATCAAATCATCAACCTCTTATCCTCGTGATATCAAATTTTCACAGATCAATCAAGGATCCACCAATTAGGGTTTTGATCGCATGAGTTTCCTCCGACTTTTGAGCAAGAAATGACTTTTTTGGATAGAGATTGGTCATTATATCTTAGATACAACATGTTGACCTAATTTCTGGATTCAAAACATCACAAAAGTTCACAGACTTCATCAGTCAATTTCTGAAACGTCTGATGAAAATTCATCTGCACAGAAAAGTCAAACTTTGACTTTTGGTCAAATTTTTCAAAACAAAACTTTTTCCATCATCAAAATACTTCAAATGATCCATCATGATCATAAAAAATCAAGTATTTGAAAAAAGTCAACAAAAAGTCAAAAGTTTTCATACTTAGAAATTTTTCTAAGTGTTGAAATTTCTTATTTTTTTCAAACTTCAAGCCATTTTTTCACCTAGTTCCAATTTGAATTTGAAAAAACTCAAAACATGAAAGTTGTAGATCATGGAAACATCTTTCCAAAATGTCCAAGAACTCTCAAATCCATGGAGTCTAGATACACTTTTGAAATTGAAACATAAGGCTCCATGAAACTTGATTTTCAAAGATTCAAAACTTCAAATTATAGGTCATTTTGTGTTTTTCTCATTTAGACCACTTGCCACCTTGCCAAATTGAGTCATCAAACTGATAAACATCAGTGAGAAGTGATAATTGAAAGATTGGATCAAGTTGGATAATTTCACACATGGTGAAAAAAGGAACCTTCCTTTTGCTTTACAAAAGACTTTCTTGCCCCTTAAGCTTTCTTTGAATCACCAATTGCCATGTCCTTCTTGCCTAACATTTCAGAACCTATTTGCCTATAAATTGGTCACATTTAAAGTTCAAATTCACACCAAAACTTCACAAATACATGCTTTCTCTCTACTTTCTTGAAAATCAAGCAATTCATGTTATTTTGAGAAACATTGCAAATTTTGAAATCTTTGAAAACTATGAAAAGTTTTGGTGTCTAACATGTTTTATAATCAATATGTAACCTGTATGAAACATAAAATTAACACTAATCAAGTTGGAAAACAGATTTTGCATTCTATGCACATAAGCTTCCAAAACTGCCATGGAATTCGAAACTGAAGCTAGGCTTGATTCCTTTGAGTTCTGATCACCCAAACACGATCCATATACATCATGGAGTTGATCCAGATCAAGAACAACAACCTGTAAATCCATTAACCCCATTTTCGAGTTTCACTTTGAATTAACTGTAGGTGGACTTGGCTAGATTGATTGGGAAAGGATTCAAGGCAAGCAGGCTATCATCACAGCTTCCATACATGCCGATGAAGCTCAAATGATCAAGAAACAGCAACTGGAAACACTCTAGCATCAATTTCGATTCTCACTTTTCCAGGTATGCATATGAACTGTGATATCCATATTCCTTGCACCAATTGAAAAAAGCTCTTGGCCGATCCTTTTCTACACATCTAACGACCATTAACCCTCAAAAAAATCAAACAATCATCAACTACACGTAATTTAATTTGATTTCTCAGTTTTTAGGGTTCTTCGTTTTCCCAGAAAGCAAAACATGATAGGCTAAATATAAATGAAATTAACAAGCACCATCATGTTCGTGATGAAAAATCGAGAAACTTTGATGTTTACATCATTAAATTTCATTAAGAAACGAGGATGGTAGCTTGGATCAAAGAATCTGAAAATCAAACCATAAACCCAGAAATACGCGCGTGTTCTTGATGTTCTTCATTTTCAAAATATTCAAATTATCCAATCTTACATCAACGCGTGTGTTAGTCCACTAAACATCCCAACAAGATTTGCCCAAAGGGTTGTTCGCTTGCCTTTAAGTCTTCTTGCCACGCTGTCTCCACCTCATGGTCATGGGTTCAACACCCATCAGACCATTCTTTTACAAACTTTCCAATTTTTTCATGTTTTTTATCAAACTTTCACAATTTTTTTGACCAATCAAAACTTCATTTTGAGATGATTTTTGGACACTTTCAATAAATACATCTATTTTGTGATAGTGAAAAATTTTCAGAAAAAACTTTCATCCGATTAAATTTAATCGAGCCGAAACGACGCTCAACACTTTTCAAACCTCCTTTAAGGTGAATTTTTCAAGTTTTCGACTTCCGATTTTTTCAAAACTTTTCATAAATGAACCTCACATTTCAAAACATTTCAAAATCGTTTTAAAACATTTCATCAAACTTGCATCTTTACCATGATCGATCCGATTTAAACGATAAAATCGATTTCGCCTTCTCTCGAATTTCTCGATCGATCAGGCCTTTATGGTGTAAGTCCCAACTTTATGTACATATTTAATTTTACTTGTACATACTAAATCATCATTGTTTAATATTCAAACGTAAACAAATTTCTTTCGCTTTCATTCGCTTGTCTATACGCCAAATCCATTGGTTCTAAAGAAAGAATTCTTCCGAGTAAAATTTCTTTTGACCAACGGCTCCATCACAAGGTAAGTCCAACACGTGAACTCGACTTTATAGTTTTTGTATCGCAAATGTTCGGATAGCAAGAGTCGCCACCGACTTTATTTTATCCAATTAAGGGAAGGTAAAAGTACGAAAAAGACCTTCGCTAGATTCTCGAAGTTCGGGAGAATGGTTATGAAAAGGGGTAAGGTAGCACCCTTCCATCCGTAGTTATCTACGGGCTCTTAGTTGCTCTAGATCACCTTTTAAAATTACTGTGTGTTTGACAAAAATATTTTGAAAAAGGCATTTCGCTTTGACTTTGTAATGACTCATGTAGGAGTGTATACAAAGTGTTCGGAAATGTTTCGTTTTGAAAAGAGTTTGAACTTAAAAAAAGAGTGTGTGGTGTGAAAAGCATTTGGTTTAGAGCAAGCAACTAAAAGACTTATTACCTACTCAAAATTGGTCGTTGTGATTTACGCTCCTTTAAAATAGCGCTAGCCATACCATTAGTAGGTAGTATTCATCTGGATGTAAGCGGACATCTGAAGGGACATCGGATGGTCATAGAAGGCAACTTGTAGGAAGTATCCTAGCACATTCAAGGACGATCATCATTTTCAGAGGCATAATCGAGGGTCAAGATCATGTATTCGAAGCTACATCGTGGGTCTTATGATCTTTGTATCAAAGGGACTATGATGATTTGTTTGGAAGGCAACGGTGCTAGGATACCTCTACGTTCGAGGGACATGACCATTTTGAATTCGCAAAGGCAACGAGAAAGAATTACCCTAAGGGGTGCGTGTGTGAAAGAAGTGTGTTGATTTAAAGTATTTTATCTTGCAAATTAGTGGACTATGTTCGTTATTATCTTGCCATACACGCCTAGTTACTAGCAATTTATAGGGTGCGGAAATTAAAATGCGGAATGTAAAGTACAGAAAGTTAAATGTCCTACGCTATTACATGGCTTTGGGGCAGATACATAATTTTAAAATGCGGAAAATAAAGTCCTAATTTAAACTATTACATCCCATAGACAGTTACATTATTGAAAAATAAAAGGATAAAGAAAGAATCGTCTGAATCGGATCAACTTGTAAAGGAATGAGAAATTGGAAAATACGATATGAATCGAACAAGAGAAAAAATGTTAGTAAAAATGCAAAATTTTATATGAGAAAATTATTACATGCTGGGAATAATATAAATATGCTAAAATAAATTTTTGGGATTTTTTGGATGCAATTTAATAATTTAAAATGAATTAAAAGTGATCAAAATGCAAAAATATGAATAAAATAAATATGCATGTAAAAATATATTTTTAATTTTATAAATTAAATAAAGATTTTATGAAAATAATGCAAAAAGAAAATTAATTTTGATGATTTTTAAATGCGTAAATAAAATTATGAAAAGAATTGAAATAAAATGCAAAATATTAAAATAATTAGAAAATAGAAAATAATGCAAGTTGGAAAAAGAATGAAAACCGGTCCCGGCAGTGGATCGAACTCATGACCCGAGCTAAATCTTAAGTCCACATGCCTTGACCAATCAGGTTAGCGTGTTTCACTGTTTGAAACGGAGTGAGGAAGAAAACACGCCGCCTTCTGTTTTTCTGCTCTCGCGCCAGACTTCGCCTCATACCTTTTGAATTTTTGAAACTTCGCCACGCTTTTGCTCGACGCCATGTGCCCCGCAAAATCAAAAGCAAGCACGCATAATATAAATACATTCTAAATCCATGGTTCGATTCCCGAGATCATTCAATGCATTGGTATAGGTCTCATGGTCTAATTTTTCCTATTTGTGAAACCCTAAATCGAACCTCTAAACCCTAACAATGGTGTTATGCATTCTCGCCATGGAAATTCAATTGAGTGCCTTAAAGCTTGCAAACACATCACTAATCACAAAACAAACACAAAACATGTTAATAATGCATGAATGAAAGAATACGATTTTGAAATTTCAAGAACAAACCAAATTCGGGTTTTCACGATTCTTGATGGTTTTGGCAAAGTAAAGGTCCTGAATGCTTCCGTGGATGTCAAGGAATATGTTTGAATCCTCAAAATCGCTTGAAACCGGCCGGATCGATGGTGCTAGTTGCTTCAAGTGCACGAAATTTTTGACTTTAGGTTAGGTTCTTGAGCCAATTTTCTCGTTTTCTCTTGATAGGTATGCATCATATATTTATATCGGATGGATTTGGAATGGTTTTGGGAAAGAATCAATCAACATTCAAAGCAAATCAAATTTGATTTTGTACAAAATCAAATTTTCAAAATTTGATTAATTTCAATCCAATCTTGCCATATTGATCAAATTTCGAAATTTGCTGGCCTTTGTGAGTTGCTTGGGTCTCAAGGAAAGAATAAAATCAACTTTGTAATTAATTTGATTTTATACTTTATTTTTAAATTTAATTTGTATTTAAATGAATAAATTCCAAATTAAATAGAAAATAAAATAAAATTGTGGCATTGGGCTTGGATATTCCTAATTGTATGAGGAATAAGTTTTGATGAAGAAAAGCAAGCCCATTTGCAAAAATTTGATTTTTAGAAGTATCTTTGTGCATTCCTTCAAAATTGCCTAACTTGTGAATGGTGTATCTTGCTTAATTTTTCACATTTTTGAGTGTTCTGGACTTTTGAAAGCTCTAAGAGTCCTCTAACCAACCTTTTGGTCTCATCTCAATTGAGTTTCCATGCTCAATATATCTTCAAAACAAAAAGTTGACTTTTTGTTGACTTTGAAAATGACCTCGAATGTTTTGAGCTATACCTCTCAAATGAAGCATTTTTGGACATTCTTGTGAGACATGAAGTGTAGAGAATTGAATTTCCTTCAAAACAAGAGGTGTTGAAAAATTTCGAGAAAGTTATGATCAATCAAAGTTCAGCTGACTTTTCATCTAGAAACCCTAATTTAGAAAGTTTGACTTTGAGCAAATCTTGAGTTTTTTGATGAATCATGATCAATCCTTGATCAAATGATGAATGTAACTTCAAAATGAGGATGTTGACCAAAAATTATGAAGTTTGACTGTATGTTGACCATAGTTGACTTTTTGTCCAATACAACTGATTTTCAACCATCTGAGCAATTGTTTGAGGAAACTTGATCTTTGAAGCTTGAAACTTGGCATGGAGAATCTTTGAAGCATATGAGGAGGCATGAAGACCATTGAGATGTTGAAGCCCATCTTGGCTCGAGATACCAAACCCTAGTTTGGGTTGATTGTCTGAGAGAGTTTGTCTCGACCAACTCTTGAGGAACTTGGAGTATATGTATGAAATCTCTTGAGTAAATGGAGGGCAAATTTTGGGGTATGACAAATCCCTGCTCAATCTTCTTGTACTGAAGGGTTAGATTGGCGCGTGTTTTCGTGACTGGAGGTAGAAGATGATTGAACACCGAGTACACCCGAAAATTTGCACTCGCGTTGGCGATGATGCGGAATGGGCTTACGATGCCATTTTGAGAACGGGAATGAGTCGACGCTAGGACTCGAGATCATTGATGAGGATTGCTGGAAAGTGAGTCGCGCTAGACTCAGAGACGCTCGAAGGGAGAGGAGATGGGCTTAAGATGCCATCCGGAGGAGTCGACGTTAGACTTCGTGTTCATTTTTGAATGAAGTTAGTTAGCATTGATTTTTAACCATATGCAGATTCTCAGTGAAGCATCGTTGATAGGTAGTCGAGATGGGCTTAAGATGCCATCCAAGGCAATCGAGTCGACGCTGACTCGAGTCGCTGTTGATAATCGTGAATCGTAATAAATCTTCGTACGCCGATTACTCCGAGGGAGGTCAGTTGGCAAAATGTGGATAGCTTCCGCCAGCACGGTGTTGATCCATTTCGCTATCGGAGGATAAACTGGGTGTCTTCGATAGTTTTTTCCGCCGATTCGGGGCTTAACTCGACCACTGGAGGAGGACAACCAAGGCGGTTTTCGATAGTTTTCCCCGATTCGGGCTTAACTCGACCTGCTTAGGCTAAGTGATCAAGTACTGCTGAAAAACAAGAGAACTTTGATAGAATATTTGTTAGTTTTATGCAAAGTATGATGCATGACAGTGTATATGAATGGCATATGCATGAATTATGACTTTATGAGAAATGTATGAATGATAGATGTTGTGGTATTTCAAAACATTTCCATCTTGAAGAAGATGTAGATGTCCTGCTTGAGGATTTCTGACTTCTGCTTGGAGTTGAGTAGGTGATAACCCTGCATTTGAAAGAGAAGAAAGATATCCCGGATTCCTCCGATGCACTATCTGACCAAGTCTTGGGCCTAGATATGGTTGATAGAGGTCGAAAATCTCGTTTGTTGAAGATCTCATAGACCCTGCTGAGGAGAATCTGGGAGGCGATCTATTGGGGACCTTGTATGTAGATCTCGCCGAGGACATTTAGAGGCCTAATGGGATTCTCGAGGTAGATCTCGCCTGGAGAGCACTGGTAGTTGCCGGAGACCATGGAAGAGTCAGAACCCGTAATCCCAGCCGGGGATGAAGATGTGGTTTCTCCGATGCACCTATCTCACCAAGTTTCGAGTCTAATACCGCTACCGGGGAAAAGGGAGGATCGAGAGTTACTCACTGGGATAAATACCTTGACTGGGGGTGAAGGGTTACTGCTTGGAGACCGATGTAACACTGCTTGGTTGAGTGGAATCGCTGCTTGGATTAACACATACTCCGCTGGAGGGAGGTTTGTAGGTAACACCTTTGTGGGGATCATGCTCTATGGGGGAATGTTTTTGGTGACTTTTGTCGTCGTCCCAATTCCTGAGCTCAGTAACTACTTTTGTATGTTCACTTTTCGTGAGCATTAGATTTTTATTGTCAAATGCATATAATCATTCAAAGCAAACGTTGGACTTTATGCAAACAACCATAGTGAAAATTGTAAAGAGAAAGAACTTGCATTTATTTGAAATGTGGCATATGGCCAAGTAGTTTGTACACAAGAAAGGTAAAAAAGCCATGCGGAAACAATCTCGTTAAGTTCCAACTATGCTAGTACTCATATATTTTCAACTATCTCATCTCCTTGCCGTCAGTAGAAAGTGAGGAACTGATCTTCGCCATTTGAATCTTGAACGATAGTAGTCCGAAGGTGTGATCCGAAGAGACATAGTCGTATTTTAAATCCCTAACTTTTTCCTAGACCGCCTTTCGGTTTTCTACCAATGGATACCTTTTTGCCCAAGCCGCTTTTCGTGTTTTCGACTTGCCGGTGTACATGTTTTGTATATCCTTAACTTTTGCCCAACCTTTGGTTCGCCAGATGCCCTTATTTTTGTTTAGGCCACCGACCAGCGGTCTCTTTATGCGTAGTATTTTTGACTATGTCCTGTTCGTGGTGTGGAAGTCTTCACCATCCATGGTGCTAAGTATCATAGTCTCCGAAAATACTGCTTTGACTACAAACGGTCCCTCGAGGTGGAGTCCATTTGCCTCGATCACCTTATGGAAGAATGATGCACTTGACTACTAGATCACCGACTTGGTAGACTCGAGCTTGACCTTCTTGTTAAATACTCGATCATCGCTTTCGATAAATCGTCCATGGCGATGGACGCGAGTCGCTTCTCATCAATCAATCCGGTCAAGGCGAAGTCTCGACCCAATCGCCTTCGCCACCGCCTCCCGAGGACTCGTTGAGGGTATCCGAACTCGGGGTAAGACGGCCCATACCGATACAGAGAGAAGTTGCCTCTGTGGATGTCCGTGCTGTAGTGCGATAACCATGAAGAGAAAATGGTAACATCTCATGCCAATCCTTGTAAGTCATGTACCATCTTCTGTGATAATCTTCTTAATGTTTTTGTTGGCGGCTTCCATCGCGCCTTCATCTTAGGCCGATATGGAGAAGAATTGTGATGCTTGATCTTGAATCGTGCGTAGTTCGGTGATCATCTTGTTGTTGATATTGGAACCGTTATCTGTGATAATCCTTTCGGGGGTGCCATACCGACATATAAGATTATGCTTGATGAATCGAGCCACAACGTTCTTGGTAATGTATGCAACGAGGTCTTCTACCCATTTGGTAAAGTAATCAATTGCCACAAGGATGAAACGATGTCCATTGGAAGTCGGGGCTTAATTCTCCAATCATGTCAATGCCCCACATTGCAAAAGGCCAAGGAGGAGTCAAAACATTCAGAGGTACCGAGGTAATGGTACTTTGTCGGATAACCGACATTTGTGACAAGATCGAGCATAACGTGACAATCCCATGGTGGACCAATAGTAACCTGCTCAAAATCTTTTAGCCATTGTATGTCCACCGGAGTGGTACCAAATGCGCCTTCGTAACCTTCCATGATGCGACATGTTTTCTCTCGTCTACACAATGGAGTAAGCATAAGTCTGGGTCTTTTGTATAAGATGTCGCTATAAGGAAGAATTTGGATGCAAATCTTCTCATGAACTTTATCATTAATGTATGCCCTCGCTGGATATTCCCGAGTCTCAAGATACTCTTCACGCCATAATACCAAGGTTTCTTCTCAAGGCAAGCTCATAACAATAAGCTGGTTCGTCAACTTCGATGATGATCCGGGGAGCCTCGTTGTCCCATCCGACCTTGAACATAGACGACATAGTAGCTAATGCGTCGCTAACCGATTCTCTTCTCGTGGAATGTGATCAAAAGTAATCTCTTCAAAGTAGGGATCAAACTCGTAACATGCTCTCGATATGGAATGAGATTCGGATGCTTCAGATCCCACCGCCTTTATCCTGATCGATCACTAAAGCCGAGTCTCCATACACTTGTAAGAACTTGATTCTAAGTCAATAGCGGCTTTAATACCCATGATGCACGCCAGATTCGCCATGTTGTTAGTGCAACTGAAACATAATCCGCGGTGAAAGGAGTATGTCCGCGGAGATGTAATGATGGCGCCAATGCCATTGCCAAGTGAGTTTGAGGCTCCATCAAAGACCATGGTCCATCGGATCCTTGTTCGTGTCCTTCGTCCGTCCCGTTCTTCGCAATCGACTAGTAGAACATCTTCGCCTGAAATTTGAACCGCATAGATCGATAGTCATCTACGGCTTGATGAGCCAAATGATCGGCTACTACACTTCCTTTGATCGCTTTCTCGAGAAGTGTACCGATGTCATATTCGGTCAAGATCATTTGCCATCTTGCTATTCTTCCCGAGAGAGTGGCTTTTCAAATATGTATTTTATCGATCCATCTTGAAATCAACAAGGTAGTGTGAATCAACATATACCGCCTTAGTCGGCGAAAAGCCCAAGCCAAAGCCGCTAAGTTTTCTCAAGCCGTGAGTATCTTGTTTCACACCGGTAAACTTTTGCTAAGGTAGTATATTGCATGCTCTTTTCGACTGCATCGCCATGTTGCCCCAACACACACCCCATTGAATTCTCTAACACCTAAGTACATGATAAGAGGTCTTCTCTTCGCAACGATCAAGATAGAAGGATTCTCAGAGGTACTCCTGATCTTATCAAAAGCGATCCGCAATCGCTGCTCCATTCCACTACTTGATCTTTCTTTAGTAACTTGAAGATTGCCTGTAGCAGCAAGTGTGCAATGAACTGCAATGTAGTTTAGTCGGCCCAAGAAACCTCCTGACTCTTCTCTCAAAAGGGCTGCATCTCTTGAATAGCTTTAACCTTAGCGGGTCAACCTCAATACCTTTACCACCGACAACAAACCCTAGGAGTTTTCCTGATCTCGACCCAAAGGTGCACTTGTCGATTCAGCCTCAATCTCGATTTCTTCAACTCGTCAACAGCTTCGCAAATGATCTAGATGTTCTTCATTCAGGAGCGAGCTATCATGTCGCCAACGACCTCTATCTCGTGATGAATCATGTCATGAAACAATGTCATAGCATCACGATAAGTGGCACCGATTCTTCAACCAAACGACATAACCTTTGTAGCGTAGCACCCCACCGTAACAAAAGTAGTCTTCCATGTCTTCGGAGCCATTTTGATTCGATTGTAACCGGAGAAACCATCCATGAAGGAGAAAACTTAGTTGAGCAGTGTTGTCAACCGTAACATCGATACGAGGAGTGGAAAATCGCTCTTCTACTTGCTTTGTTCAGATCTCTAATCCACACACATCTGCATTTTGCCATCCTTCTTAGGTACGGGTACCACATTTGCAACCCATCGGGATAAGAGGTGACAGCTAAGAAACCGACGTTGAACTGCTATATAACTTCGCTTTGATTTTCTCGACATCTCAGACGATGCGATTTAACCTTCCGCTTCACCGAGAAAACCTCTTTGTCGGCAATCGGCACCATAATATCAATGTCTAAACCTCGCATGTCTTCGTATGACCAAGCAAAACCTCAATGTAGTCTCGAGCATCCGAACCAACCTTTCTTTAACATCGCTCAAGACCCGCCTCCTATCTTGATCTCTTTCCGTCTTCACAAGACCCAAATTCACAACCTCAACTTGTTTTCGGTGGTCAGATAACTTGCTCTTCTTGCTGTAGCACCGCAAGTTCTCCTCGACTTCACAATCTTCCTCACCTTCGCCTTCGCTTGGTAGATCGGATTATCAAGTCATATTTAGCAATAACATAGTCAAGTATTAACTAGATTCGAGTGATTCTCAGCAGTATCACGTGGGTGTAAGAAACACATAGTTTTGGGGTGATAAAGTAAAGAAAGAAAACAAATAATTGAATGCAAAAGTCCAACGAATTTATTGAATGAAAACGCAACACAGATAATAACCTCGTGAACGAGCCATGATGCCCCGCAAGGCACTAGGCTTTCAAAGTTTATTGTTCAAACATAAAGAAATATGAAAGCAAAACAAAACAAGAGCAATTACCCTGCTAAAGGAGATTGGTATGACGCCTTCGCCTTCCAATTGTCGAGCCCTTTGTCTGGAGTTGGGAAGATCCACTTGCTGATGTCAAGTCGTCGCTGCCTTCTATAGCATGGATTCCACTGGCCGATGCGAAAGGAAGTTGGCCGCACGCTCAAGGGCGATCATCCTCGACCTTTAATGGTGAAGCCTAAACCAGCCTTTGTCGACTTGAAAGGAAGATCGTGGAGCTGACCCCAATAGTAGCTACCTTCAACTGCAGCAGCATCTTTCGGTGAGGCCATCCTAGGCGGAGCTTGAGCAACTTCAGAGGACAGAGAGTCAACAGCATGACTCTAGGTATTGTTTCAAAAGCTTGACAGGAGTCTCAAAGAATTCACCTTCCATCTCGAGGTATCGGAATGACCAGATGACTCGACCATATACTCTTCTTCACCACATATCGTGACAACCTTCCCTTTCACCGGTACTTCACTGATGCAAGGTAGAGGTATATCACCCCATGTATCCAGGGGCGTCCGAGTAAGAATAAGTCGGACGGATGTCCATGACAAAGAAAGTAGAGTCAAAAGTCTAGGAACCGACTTT